>JAJIBD010004421.1:0-32402 GCA_021461705.1 Cryptotis parvus | reverse complement strand
ATAATGAGCACTATTATAAAACCTGTAATAGTATAATAAATACTATGATGAAACTAAATTATATACAAATTATAACATGATTTTAATATATAACTATGATATAATGTTTATAAGAATTAAAAATACATTCATACATATAACTATAGTCAAATAAGAGTGTTTATTGTTGTATAGACATATAACATACAGTCAAGATAAAGCAGGCTGAAATTTTAAGTGAAGTAGTTAAAAGAACTTTCCGAGTATTTGATAAAGAAATCCTTACCTAATAATTTGTTTATTCTGTCTTTTGTCTTGATTGTCAGGATGCTGTAGTTATATTTTAAAATGTGAATCTGTATGAGTTTGCTTCCCAAATGCCTGCAGTTGATACGTTATTTTTCAGTAGAAAAGAATAAAACCAAATTAAGGAAACTTTTAACATCATATACACTTCATTTGGCCAAAATTTAGTAGACTCAGCTTTATTATTTCCTGACATACAGATTTGTTTAAAAATGTGGAGTACTTTTGAAATTCAAAAACTTATTCGAGAATCAAAGTATAACTCTCAGCCCTTTAAACTGTTTAATGTATGATGATCCTTTAAATCTGTATTCAGAAGTTATTTCAGTTCTGGAACATTCCTATACTTTATGTTTGAATACCATATGTACATTGGCTATTTTGTTTTCTTTTTCTTCGGGCCAAATAACTATATATTGGGTCCCTACTGGGATTCTCCAGGCAGATCATCCTCTTCTGATTGCTTAGAATTTTTCCATTTTGTTTTTACTATATTTGATTTCTAAAGTCACTATGATTTTAACCCCTGCAGTGATCATTCCGCCTTTGCTGAGAGACTATTCTTTTTTACTTTTAATTTCATCTCCCATTCCACTGAAAACTGTTTTGTTATTTCTCTTTTATCTGAATTTTCAAAGTACATGTCTTTAATTTTTAGAACATAGAGCATTTTTTTGTGTGAAGTAATTCTTTCTATCCTGGAAGTATGGTCTTCCCAGGATTGCTTTTATATATTCTCTTTCTTTTTATATGCTTTTTTTCTTATTTCTTTTCTTTTGCAATTGGAAAATATTTCTTCATATGTCTCCTGGCCCTCATTTTAAAGGTCTTTAATCATCTGACATGTCTATCCAGGTTTCTTTTGGTCCTCAAGCTGTATATAGATTTATCTTGTTTTATTTCAATGGGTGGTATTCAAATAATTCCTTGACAAGGATGAGAAAACATTTAATAAGTTTCTTCCCTATCTGTCACTTGGCTGCTTGAAGAATATATGAAAAAGACTGGGGTTTCAGAATTAGAAGGCTTACATTGTCCACCACGGTGGGTCCTTTCTTAAAGCAGAGGCCTCCACAGAGGAAGACTGGTGTCCTAAGACCCAGTCTTTCTTTTCAGTTTGTCAAAATATTCTTTACTCATGTACTTTCTGATATTTCTCTTTAGCTGTGTGTCTGCCTAAAGCAGTTCTCATGTCTCTTGGCCCAAATGGAATTTCAGTTCATATAAACGCTTGGTAAATTCCCGCGATGAGAATTCATATAATAAATTTATGTATAAAATCACTTGATGAGAAAAGGTTAAAACCACCTTTTGTTTTCTTAGTATTTAAAGTGCCACTGAAAATCCAAATGTTGATGGTCTGGCACCAGGCATGGCAGCTGACTTAGGGAAAACTTGGATTCTCTTGTGCCAATGATCCAAAAACTGTGATTGCAATTGGAGCACTATTGTCACCTAATGGAGTACACTGGGCAATCATAGGTTACGATGTCAAAATTGATATCATCATGATGGCTGTTGATTGAATAGAGACATCTTAAGCAGGGCTCCTGCACACCTGGGAAAGAAAAGAACGGGGCTATGGATGAAATGTGCTCAGGCCCTCAATTTGGTGCATCTTGCTGGCCACGTTGGTGCGTGAGATCCCTGTGGAGAGACAGTCTCACTTTGAGTTCACTTTTTGTAGCGATTCTACTCAGAATATTTTGGAACAGTGTCATTGCATCCATAGTTTCATTATCAGCTTATATCCATGTTCTTGTTTTGAGGAATCCAGAATTTTTCTATTTTTATACTTATGCTATTTATTTTTAACTGATATGGAAAACATTTTAATATCAAAATTTTGGTCACTTTATTAACTTATTAAATTTTGCTATGTGCCTTTTAATGACTATTTGATAGTCTATTGTAGAGGGATGTTATTTTTTTACAACTAGGAATTTTTCTTTGTATTGATTTAGAAAGAGAGAGAGAGAGAGAGAGAGAGAGAGAGAGAGAGAGAGAGAGAGGTTTCTAATAAATGGCCTTAGGGGAAAAAAGTCATGCTTTTCATATCCTGACTTTTTGTTTTTCAATCCTTTCCCTTGCACTGTAGGACTGTATCTCCCTAGCACTGTAGAACTCATTAGCCCAGATGATGCTAGCGAACAGGGTCATGAGTTGAAAGGAAACTCATATCTACAGATTGAAGTCTTTAAGTTATCAATGCATTGAGAAATAGGCAATCATTTTTTGTTGCAGTACACTGTTGCCAGGGCCTCTGCACATTTCCTGGAGTTGCCTTCTGCAGGCCACTTTGTAGATGGGAGGAGGACAGTTTGAATGTGGCAGTTTATCTGACTATGTACCCTATGTTAGCTGGTATAAACATTTTTTAATCATGCTGCCACAATCATCGTGGAACTAGCTAGATCTTACCTGTCGGGAAGGCCACCGGGGGTCCCCGACAGTGTCAGGGCAGAAGTTTTCTTCTACCTCCAAGGATGCCGGGAGAACAGATGAAAACTCACGAGTCCAGTGCAATTCCATAAATGGCTTTTAATGGTACAAAAAGCTCTTCCACAGCAATCCAATATAATGAACAAACTTTTAGCTCTGGTCCAAACTTAGACCATACAAAAGAGCCTATGTCTCCCACCAAAGAGAGAGAGGATCTCACCCGAGCTGAGTCCTACCCAGAAGAAAGAGCTAAGGGCCAAAGAGCAAAAAGCCAAAAGCCAAAAGCCGAAGGCTGAGGAGCCAAAAGCCGAAAAGCTAAAAGGCCCAAAAGGCAAAGGTAAAAGTGAAGCGTGAAGGGGCCTCAAGTCAGCCCCCCATACACACCAAAGCAATCCAACTGGGAGGGTCATGTCAACAAAGAACTCCAAACAGAGTGTAGTGCCACACCCTATTGCAGGCATAAACAAAGGTTATGCCAAGGTCTAATCCCTTCTACCAAGATTATCTCCCTATGTAAAACACTGGGAGAGAGAGAGAGAGAGAGAGGGCTGATATAAAGTAATACATCTTAACTTCATGAGCTTCATGTAATCTAGATGGTACCCACAAGGTCCCTCTTATTATTATCTGCACCAGGGTGATTCTGAGCATCTTGTTCTCGTGTACTGAAAGGGTCACACTCGCCTGCCTAGAGCAAACTAGTATGATCCCCCCCCACAGTCTTCCCAGTAGTCTCAGCGTAGCCAGGGTGGTAGTCTCCTGGCAAACTCCAACTGTCCCACGCTGGGTGCAGTGGGCATAAGAGGAGCTGTGCCCAATCTAGAAAACATAGAAGTCTTAGTAGATGTACAAGTCAGAAGTTATTCAATCAAGGTGGCTTCTGTAACTACCACACCCTCTAGCAGTGTTCACATAGAAGAGAGGTCTCATTAGAATGAACCTTGACTTAAGTAGATTAAGCTGGGAGTGGGCAAAACAACAAAACTCCCAGAATAGCTAAACCTGTCCTCCAACACCTTACAAGTATATTTTCCTGGCCACATTCGATCTCTCAAGTTATTAGACCACAAAGAAATGTTGTTTGGCCTCCAAGCAAGAAGCATGGCTCTCTAATAAGTCTAAAGGTTAATATACAAAACAACTATGAAGTGAAGACGAGAATCATGTGAAGGCTTGGAGAAACATATACCTGACTGTAGAATATCCATTGGTATAGTTACACACCTTTCTCCTCCACTCTACTCTGCAGGAGCACTTCCAAGACTGATCTTAGCTGGGCAGCATTAACAACATTTCAGTGGACCTAGATGAGGTCCTGGGAGAAGTTACCTGAGGGGAACTGACCCTAACTGCTTCCTGTTCATTTGGGCAGACTGTAGCGATATTATATAAAAGCTGTAGCGTGCTTTCTTCCACCTCTCTTTTTCCCTTTGACCTTTTCACCTTCTCCCTCTGAGCTCCTCTCCTTCCCTGTTGGGCATTAACACATGGTGGTGGCCATCTTGGCCTAGGATTCTAAACCTAGACGTTGGCTGGGCCCCCAGTAGAAATCTCGAGATTTTCCTAATGTTGGTTTGTATACCAGAACCTGTGAGAGTAGGCCTTTTAAAACTGCTGCTGATTCCTGAGTCTTCACCCATTCCCTGCTGGCTTTGGAGGTAGAAGGGGAACTTGTTCCTCTGTATTGTTGGTGAATCCCAGTGGCTTCCTGACATTTGGCATCTCCAGTTGTGCAGAAGGGCAATCCCCTGACCCTGCTCTCAGATTTTTGTCAGGGTGCTCAGCATTCTCTGACAATTTTTCTTAACTCCATTCAAAAGAAAAAGAAAGCAAAGGAGGTGATGGGATAGGCATGAAGAGGAAGAGTGAGAGACATGAATTTTTATGTGAAATTTTTTTTTAACTTGAGAAGGGTGGGAAGAAAAGTTCTGTTCAGGGCAGCTCATAGCAGTGATGCTAATAGCTAAAGGCAGATAATAACAGAAATAATTGCTCATCCTTTTATAGCTCTTCCAGGCTCCACATTTAGTTCTTACCACGAACACATGCATTTGTAGGAGTTGATGCTTTTTCTCTGCTGGGGGTGTGGTTTGAAATCCCAGGTGCAGTGGCTTGACAGCACTATGCCACTCAGACTGAGAACCAAATGCCTCTCACACTCCATGAAATAATGGCTGTTCTCAGGTAACAACTGCAGAATCAAACAAGGAGCAATTTTTAATAATTCTCATATACTTCTAATTTCCTTCAGTCCCCTTATCCATCATCTTCTCGGAAAATCAATTCTCTTCAAATGTCAGAGATTCCATTCTTTTTACCTCAAAGGCTTTAATTCCACTCATTCTGTAAAGGCATGGGAATCACTCTTCAAACCCAAAGACAATGGTTTTTCTTTCTCGACTTTCTTTGGTTTGGTTTTGTTGATTTTGGCCATACCCAGTGGTGCTCAGTGCTTACTTCTGGCTTCATGCTCTGGTGACCTATGTGGTAATGGGGAGCAAAACTTGGTCTGATGGACTCAGGATAAGCATATTGTCCCCTGTACTAGCTCTTAGGCCCCCAACATCAGATTCTTAGCCTAATGCCCATTTTTCCCATAAGTAATTAAATGAAGAGCCAAAGTACTAAAATCATTGAGCTTTGCTGCAAAGGCAAAAGGGAATCCTGGAAAGAAATCTTGCCATGCCACAGGGGTATTGTGGGCTGCAGTGACTGTCCAAAGCCCAATCAGTTTCCTTTGTCCTGATGTTAACTCCTCTTGCTGTTCCTTCTGAATTTGGCTCTAATACACTTCTCTGTCTTACAAGTCCATCTGTTTTTCCGGTTCCCTCTGCACATCCCTGGGCTTTCTGTAATCACAGTTCCATGGCGGAGTCCCATGGAGGTCACATGTCACATGGTGGAGTCTATGTAATAGTGGTGGGGGTAGGGATATGAGGGTAATGCCATTATTTAATCATTCAAGGATTAGGAAGAATTTGAAATAGATCATCGTGGGCATTGGAGGTTGGAGAAAATTCAGGTTGCTCTGCCCATGAGTGTAATGTTGTGGAGACTAGTGAGTATATGTATAGAGAGAGGTAGAGAGATACAGACTGCTTTGGTCCACTGCCGCCTTAGACAGGGTCTCCAGTGCCACAGCTGTGGGACAATTGTAAGTAAATATGTGAAGTGGCTGGGAGGGATGACCCATCTGTGTAGGTCAGGACAATGGACTTTTTGTAAAACTGCATTATGGGTATAGGAAAGAGAACTACTTTATAAAGATCATTGTTGCTGATATTCACTTATAAAGGGTTGGCCATGGAGAGTATCATGCTGAATGAAATGAGTGAAATGAGAAGGAGAGGGACAGACATGGAATGACTGCACTCAGTTGTGGGATGTGAAAGAAACATAATATTAACCAGCAAAAAGGACAGTAGACATACATGCCAGGAGGTTTGGAATGGCCGTTTCTGGGAATCTACTTTAACTGTTTTGGGGAAAAGATGGTTGGGTTAGTGAAGGTCATATCATCTATGATGTCATACCATCTATGACAATGACAGTGATGAACACTTTGGATAAGAACTGAGTGCTGAGAGAAGTAAGTAAGGGACAAACATGATAACCTCTCAGTATGTGTATTGTTAACCATAATGTCCAAACAGGAGAGAGACAGGGAGATGGAAGGAATTTACCTACCTTAGAGATAGGCTGGGAAGTGGGTGGATGGCAGAAGGGAAAAGGGGGAACACTGATGATGGGAAATGTGCACTGGTAGAGGGATGGGTGTTGGACCATTGTATGACTGAAACCTGATCATGGACAGCTTTGTAACTACGTCTCATGGTCATTCAATTAGAAGAAAAAATATATATACACATATATATGTATATATGTATATATATAAATCATTGTTGCATCATTAACTCAAGATCCTCAATGAAGCAGGATACGCTTGGATAGCATATTTAGTTAAATTTTTCTAGCTCATAGAATTTAAGCAAAGTTCCTATTGTAACCTGACTTGAGACCCTTTTTTAAAAGCCAAAGGCACTATAATTACTGTAATTGAATCTTCGTTTTCCCTTGTAAAGTTATTGTACCTGATGGTCATCATTCTGAACTTGATTTCCATTTTACAGTCCTGGGGGGGAGAAAGTTTAGAAGGAATGGCCAAATATGTACAAATCCCAGGTTCTCCCTGAGAACTTAGACTGCAAATAATTCTTTTTTTTTAATTTTTACACCATCCGCACTTTTATTTTCATAGCAGCACTATTCACAATAGCCAGAACCTGGAAACAACCAGTATGCTCGAGAACTGATGACTGGATAAAGAAACTGTGGTACATCTACACAATGGAACACTATGCAGCTGTCAGGAAAAAGAAGTTATGAAATTCGCCTACAAAATGAATGGACATGGAAAGGATCATGCTGAGTGAAATCAGTCATAAGGAAAGAGAGAGATATAGAATGACTGCATTTATTTGCATGACATAAATATATATATATATATATATATATATATATATATATGTACATATTATAACACCAAAATCCAATGTCAGGCGAAACGTGGACCATGAGGTCTTACCAAAAGTGGAAATTACTGCAAACGTGTGGTAGTCAGAGATTAGTAAGACAGAGAAGGGAACATGTGTGAATAAATGTCGAAAGGGCTAATACCAACCTAGAACTGAGCATTAAATCCAGGCAAAAAAATGCAATGCACATGATGGCCTCTAAGTGTATGTAGTGCAATCCACAATGTGCAAGAGAAGGAAGGGAGAGAGAGGAGAGAGAGAAAGAGATAAAGAACCTACCATTTAGGCAGGCTATGGGAGGGCGGAGGGGAATTGGGGACATTGGTGGTGGGAAATGGGCACTGGTGGAGGGCAGGTGCCGGAACACTATGTGATCGAAACATGAACAACATTGTAATTGGATATCTCACGGTGGTATGATAAAAATGTTTAATAAAAAAAAAAAAAAAAAGAATGCCGGAATGGCCTGGAGTGATAATCCGAACCTTGAACACGGGAGGTAATGCCTATAAAACCGCCAAGACTCCATGGCGATCTGACCGTAACCCACTGCTTCTGTGAGGCCAGGGTTCCCATGGGTCACCTTTGCAAACTGACAGTCCCTTTTTTTTTTTTTTTAAAAAAATTTTTATTATACCACCGTGAGACATACAATTACAAAGGTGTTCATAATTGGTTCTTGGTAATACAGTATTCCAGCACCCATCCCTCCACCGGTGCCCCATTTTCACCACCAATGTACCCAACCCCCTCCCGCCCACCCCCAGGCTGCCTCAATAGCAGGTAGCCCCCGTTTCCTCTCTTTTTCTCTGTCTGTCTCAGAGTGCAAATAATTCTTGGCACAAACCTGTTTGGTGCCATTTCCTTGAGGCAATGTGGTTTTTGAACAAAATAATCACAAGCTCCCCAGACACAGCTCTCATCTCTCCTCTGTCGAAGATGGCGTGTTGGGGAGACTGTCAAAGTCGCCCTCTTGTGTCTAAGGTCCTGACTCAGTAGAATTAGGAGTTACACCAGACCATTTTGAAAGAAAATTTCCAGCCTTATTCGATGATTTGTGAGTTAGGGATTGGGACAAAGAGGGATAGAGGGGAAGGGGAGAAGGGAGAAGAGGTAAGAAATTGAGAGAGAAGAGGAGAGAGGAAAGGAATGAAGGTTCCAGTTAGGGATAGAGATATAAAGCAAGGGGGGAGGAGAAGGGGGAGAGGAATTTGGGATGTTTAAAAGAAAGTAGAGCAGGGGGCCGGGCGATAGCCCAGCGGGTAGGGCGTTTGCCTTGCACGCGGTCGGCCTCTGCCAGCCTGCGTTCGATCCCGGCATCCCATATGGTTCTCCCGGTAGCCCCTGAGCATTGCCGGGTGTGACCCAAAAAGGCAAAAAAAAAAAAAAAAAAAAAAGTAGAGCAAGTTTTAAGTTACTTGGGTCTCTTATGTTGTCTCATGTTGTTTGGCAGTAGAGATAACGCTTTCCTCTACTGATAACATGTATATTCAACCTCCAGTTCACAGATTCTGAATGGGGAAGAATTTGCAGGAACGTCTAGTCATGGCTCCTTTGGTGAAGCGACCGAGACTTTTAAAGTTGCACAATTGGAAGTGACCGAGAAAGACTAAATTTAACAACATTAGGGGAGTAATAAACCAAAACTGGGAAAATTAATTTTGGAGGGAGAGATGAGCAGCTGTTGAGAATATTGTGGGGGAAGTTGATGCCCACACAGAGTATGTAGGAAATTTCCCAGAATTTAGGTCATGAAAATAGAAACCAGGGTTTCTACTCACTTGATTTCAGCAAGAACTGGAATTGTTTTCTAATGCTCTTGGATGTTCAACTTGCATCTTCTTTCAGTATCAAACCAAGACTATCCCTGTTTCATTGGCATTGTAAGAGCACATGGAGGCTTTTATGAAGCACCCAGGAAATATTTGCATTGTGCATTTCAGGGAACAGATTTTAAGTAAAATGAGGCAGAAGGGAAATGTATAAACTCAAAAGCAGGATGATATTCCAAAATATAATATATAGGAGAGGCTGGCAAAATAAAGCCTGCTAGAGGCTTTTCTTTTCTTATTCAGAGAAATCTTTTCCTGCTTTGATTGCCCAAATATCTTCTTTAAACAGAAAATTTCTAAGTGGGGGGGAGATTGTCTCAGGAGTAATAGACAGGGAATTGGTGAGAGCACAGAGCAGAGAATGGATGTAGTTTGGGGAGACAGACTCCCAAGGCTACAATGATCCTGGGAGATGCCTTAAGCTACCCGGATCTAACAGATCACAACTGGAGTCCACCGAGCATTGATAGGGGGCAGTCGGCTCCTCCAGTGGCCGCTGCTGCCCACAGTGTGTGGGCAACAGCAGGGACAAGAGACACACAGGCATTTATCTCACTTGCTCCTTGTTTTGCTTCTTTGGTGGTTTGAGGGTCCTCTCCAGATGTGAGGATGTCTAACCTGGTTAAAGCTAACAGACTGTAATGAATGCATGACAATTAAAATGAGATACAATCATTTATAAACATGATTCTAAATATGGATGTCCCAGCTGCTGTTGGTGACTTTTTGGGGAAGACTTCAGCTTTGCAGTAAAGAGTATAGAAATTTTATGCTCTGTACTCAAGTGTTCTCTTGTTTCCGTGTGTGTGTGTGTGTGTGTGTGTGTGTGTGTGTGTGTGTGTGTGTGTGTATGGGGGGGGGGGGGGAGGAGGGGGGGGGGGGTTGCTGATTTCTGTAGGCTTTTGACTTTACTTAAAATTCTTTCCTTTCTAAAATATTGTTTCATTTGGGAAGTGACCTGAGAAAAATGAAAAGCAGGTTTTATGCCTGATAAATATGGACATTAATGGAGAAAGAACTTATGTAGTTTTCAAATAAGAATGGATCTTAAATCCATTTTAAAATGTGAATCATTTTGCAAAATAATGATATCACCAAAGTTAATGACAAGACAATCTTGTAAATGAATATGTGTTGAAAAATATGATTTCTTTACTGCTACCCAATTTTTTCCTGTTAATTGAAGTTATAAACACCAAAGGAAAGACCGTTTTAAAAACTAAAATAAAACATAAACTAGAATCACCACATGTAAGAAAAATAATTATTAATAATCACATATCCCATTATAGCACAGTTTAGGGACATTCAAATGACCTTTAGAGTTGCTTTAGAGAAATAAAAAATGTGGATGAAAAAGAGCTGCTAGGGCAAGATCTATAGTATGGCAAAGTATAAGGTACTTGGCATGCATGCAGCCAACTCAGGTTCAGATCCCTGAAGCGATGCCAGTGGGTCATTCCTGAGTATCCCCCACCCCCAGTAATATCCCCTGAGCACTTCCTAACAGAAACAATACAGATAACAATCATTTGTTCTTTCATTGTACTATTGACTGCAGATTAACTCTGAAAACATTTTATAGGATTGATGATAAATGAAATTTCAAATTTTCCTTTCTGTGTTTGGAACTTTTGATATCTGATTAGTTTCTTTGCATCCCATCTCCAATCTCTATTTTGTCTTGAATTTGGCTCTCTCCAAATTGTTCATATGGGCTTTTAAAAGATAGTCATAGTAAGTTGTCTACCAATACACATTCCACTGGTATATGAATAAACTAAGGTCAGTTGAGGCCTGTGGGCCCTGGGGAAAATTTGCCATCACCGTAAGGGAATATATGGTACATAGATTTTGGGTCATTTTCAGAATTAGTCTTTTAACTGGAAATATCTTCCCAATGCAAAGCATCCATTTAGAAATAAAGATTTGTCATTTGAAGTCTTCTGTTTCTCCTCATATGAGACAGAAATTCTCTCCTTAATACCCCAGGACCTTATCTCAGGATATAACCCTTGGATTATATGAATTACTTTACAATTCACTGCCAGGAAATTCTCTATAAGCACTTAATTAAATTTGTTGTATTCCTTCTGCTTATATATCTGCTAATGTGTATTTATTTTCCATACTAATAACCCAGAAGGTTAGGGAAATTTTTCCCTGTACATTTATTAATAAATTGAATATATTCTTTCCAAAGCTTCCCATATAGAATTTCACAGTTTTAAATAGTAGGTATGAGGGTCTCAGTTGTAAGCATTTAGACAAAGCCTCAGGAGATACATGTTTAAAAACTTGCTTATCACCTACAACAACGTTCTCTAGGTTTTGTCAAACTTAGGTAAAAGACAACTTTGTGAACTTGGGAAATCCTAGTGATTCTACACTAAGGATCTGGAATCTGGGACTACTTAGAGGCATGATATGAAAACACAGTGTGGAGAGATGGTTCAGACACTTGCTCTGTGCATGGCCAGCCCCAGTTGGTCCTCTGAATATACACCACATACGGTCCTCTGAAGATAATTGTCATCAGCATACAAACTAGGGGAAATTATTTTGATTCCACAATGACTTTCAGTGCCCAAAGTATTTTTCTGTCCTATTTCACAGTGGGATGTCTTCAAAATTATCCATACTTGCTTTTCCCTTTTTCTTTACCTTTCCTTTTCTACTCTTCACTCCAGGAAAATTTCAATCACATCTACTTTTTTTTCTGCTACTGAAATATCCATGGCTCAAATGCCTGGGCATTTTCTGGTTTATTTGGTTATATTTTTATAACAACTCATATCATACTTTTCAACTTTTCATAGAGAACATTATAAAAATACCCAACACCTTAATAATGGGATCTCAGGTATTTGTAGGGGGGGGGTCCAATACCCTTAGGTAATCCCTCCCTGCACCTCACCTAGGGCCTTTACTGTGCTAATGTTTTGAGCCGAAATCTGCTTGGGAATGCCTTTGTAGTGTAGAGAAGGGGGGTTTCTGAGATGGCATGCCACTGTACCAAAGACCAACACCAATGCCAGTTAAATATTTCTCCAAGCCTTCACAAGTCTCCTCTATTTCATTGTAGTTTTATATTTTAGTTGCCTTTGAGTATATCAGGGGGCCATGCTTGTTTGGTTGGAAGCAAACAGCATTTCTCTCTGGTCTAATTACTTAGGTGTCCTACGTGGCCAGGCTAATATGCTGGTAAGATCTAGCTAGTCCCAACGATGATTGTGATAGCATGGGAGAATATTTATACCAGCTAGTACAGCATACATGGTCGGATAAACTGCCACATTTAGACTACCCCCCTTATCTACGGAGTGATTTTGCGGGAGGCAATCCAGAGCAGATGCAGCGGCCCTTAGGAGTCCTGCAAAAAAAGGAACAAAGAGAAAACTAAACAGACCTTTAGACTCTGATAGCAGAATGGGGAAGAGAGTGTTAGGATGGGACTGGTTTGGAAGTTGATTGGATAATGGTGGATGATAGCTGAACCTTTAGTCATGAATGTACAAAACGGTTGATATGAGAGACTACCTCTAGCACTTAAAAAAAACTTGCATACCAACATTACCACAATAAATAAACATCTATATGAAAGAAGAAAGAAATAACACATCTTTAAATCCATTGTCTCCATAAAAGGTTTAGATTAGGAAGTTTGATATGACTTGTCCATGGTTAGAGAATTTAGGGCTCAAACCAGATTTTCTAAATGAAAATATGTTGGTATTTTCATTATATTGTGTTGCCCCTCAAAGTATTTCAGAGTAACTAGATTCTCTGTTACATTTGCAGAAAATAGAGATTGCATTGTATATATTTTATATTTCTGGTAAGGTTGAGAAATAACTAGGATATCTAATTTAAAGAGAGAAAAAGTTGAGTTTCAATTAAACAACTGCATGAGTATTTCCTGTTAAAAGGCTCTGTGTCAACATTTGACTTCTGGTACATTAGATGTAGAAGTTAAAGATAAATGTCAAAGTGGAGAAACATTAAAATATTCCATGTGAGTTTAATTTTGTTTAACTAATTGGTACCATTCTTAGACTCCTAAGAAAGTGCTTTTTTTTAAGGAATTCATGAATGTGTTATTTTTCTCCATGTGATATGTAAAAGGGATTTGAAAAAGCCTCTGACAGCATCTTAGATATTTCTGCTTGCATGATTTTGGGGAGGGAGGCAGCATCTTATTAAACAATGGAGGTGATGGAAAAATATGAGATATTATCACGTATCTAGTATATAAAGAAACAAAACAAGTGAATAATTAATATTGATTGATGGAAAATCCTTGACCTTTGATTAAAAACTGAGATTACTACACAGTGGGAAAATAAATTTTGGGAAATTCAGGGGTGGGGGAGAGGTGGCACAGTGGTGGAGGGTCTTGTGTGCTTTCATGGCAGAGCAGTATAATTATTTGGTTCATCCATACCACAAATGTTAAAACTATTGTTACCATATTTCGTTGACTACAATATAAAATGAAAATCTGTTAAAAGCTTCAAAAATAAAAGCAACACGTTCATCAATATCAAGATAAGAAAAAGATGTCAAGATATTTTCAGTTTATTATTTTGGCCCTCCCCACCTTTTACCTCCTTCGACTTATTCCCACATGCACAGCCCCTGCCCTCAAATGAAGATTCCATCAAGTTTGGAAAGACTGATTGTTAATTTTTTAAACTTATTGATTCATCAATTGAAACTAGTGACTTTTGCCTTCTTGTCTCAGCTCCATTGTTTAGAGTCAAGCAGATGGGAGGTAATTTTATAAACTACTAGTATCACTCACAAATAAGTTCTTACAGTATCACACAGTCCATTGAATCTCCTTTCATTTAGGCAAGCAATAAATTGATTAGAGATGTTTTGGTGCAGCTTGGAGAAGTCTTTTCATTGTTTCTCAAGACTCTTCATATTGCATATGAACGCTTATTCTTGGTTTAAATGAAAATGTGCTTCGGATTCAAGAGCAGTTTCAAGGTAGCTCAGATGAGAATACTGTCCTTGAGATCAATGAACTTGAAAATCCTTCTATGTATGTATATTATTTATCAGACCACGACTCTTTAAGTTCATCTTTAAAAATTTTGAAACAATCATCCAGTCTATGTGAGTTCGCTCGGTTTACTACTATTGGTGGACACCACAAATGCTGGCCTTGGGGCTCTGGGTTTCTACAACTCAAAGCCATTCGCATTTTCCTGAAGCCACGCACTCATGCTAATCAGATCTCTCTTGTTCAAATCACAATAGGAGATTGGGGGTAGGATTGGAAAAGGCAGTTTGATTTTATAACTCTTGGAATAGCGTTATAATTTTATCATGAATCCTATGCTAGCTATCGGGGTATTTCTCTCATAACCTCTGTGGGCCCCAAGTGGGACATTTTACACATTTAGTATTTACCAGGAGATTGCCTGGACATGTTGGATTCACCATTAAGATACAGCTCTGCTAAAATCAGTTTGCCTTTAGGCAAGTGAACATGACTATCAGTAAAACAGAGGGAAGAGCACACAAAGATTACCCTGGAGCAGAAAAACAAGGACCTTCTGGGTATTTAGAGACATACCATATGGATGGCATATAAAATTCATGGTACAAAATTATAACGTTATTTACCCATGTACTAAATCCTGAGATACTTTTATTCCTAGGTTCATTCCCCATCTTTACAAGTGCTTTGCATAAGCACTTGTAATTGACTAGGGAAGCAGGGACTTAGCTCTGGTAAATTTAGTATTTGTAAGGCCTGGGCTAGGTGTGTTTACCTAGAGATTTGCATATGAGTGCTGGTCTTTGATTTTGCAAGACTGGCCCACTAAAGAAGGCTGCCTTGGGCTTTTAGTGCAATTTTGAGAAAAAGAAAACCTGGGTTTTGGAAAAGGATCCATCTAAGTTTTAGATCCTGACTTGACTACATGGTTGGAGGACCAGCCAGGAATTAGAGATTTGGGGTTCCCATGACCTTGGATGGTATTAGCAGAGTTTGTTTAATTATTGGTAATAAGTAAAAGTCTTTTGAACTGTGCTGAACTTGTGGATTTTAACCATCTGTTTCCAGCCTTTTGCAGTAGAAGGGAATTCATTCCCTGATACTGCGAGGGAAACCAACTCATTGCCTTCACACAACTTTATTTTATTTTATTTTTTATTTTATTTTTTTTTGTCACATAGATTCTGAACTTTATTTAAAGTTTGATGAGCTTTTCACTTGACAAAAATAATTTTTGCCTTTGTTAATTTCACCTTGCTTTTGTTTTCCATGTTTTGTTCACTTATTTTACTTTAGTCTTTTACTCGACTTACCCTGGGTTTTTTTTTTTAATTTTTTATTTTTTTAAATTACAAAGATATACAATTAAAAAGTTCATATTTGGGTTTTGGTCAAACAGTGTTGCAGCACCCATCCCACCACCAGTGCCCATCTCCCACCACCAACGTCCCCGGTTCCCTCCCCCTCCCCAGCCCTGCTCCATGGCAGGTTCTTTATTTCTTTCCATTTCTCTCTCTTTCTCTTTTCCTTCCCCTCCAGACTATGGATTACAGAACATACATTAAAGGGTTGTCATGTGTATCTTTTTGCCTCTATTTAATGCTCAGTTCTAGGTTGGCATTAGTACCCTCAACAATTGTTAGCACACTGTTCCATTTTCTGTCTTACCTAGCCTCTGACTCCCACACGTTTGTGATAATTTCCACCTTTGACAGGACCTCCTGATATATGTTTCACTTGACCTTGGATATTGGTATCATAATATGTACCTATATATTTATGTTATGCAGATAAATGCAGTCATTCTGTATCTGTCTCTCTCCTTCTGGCTAATTTCGCTCAACATAATCTTCTCCATGTCCATCCATTTGTAGGCAAATTTTATAACTTCATTTTTCCTAACAGCTGCATAGCATTCCATTGTGTAGATGTACCAAAGCTTTTTTATCCAGTCATCGATTTTCGGGCACTCTGGTTGTTCCAGATTCTGGCTATTGTGAATAATGCTGCTATGAACATAAAAGTAGGGATGGTGTTTCCGCTGCGTATTTTTGGTTTCCCAGAGTAGATTCCCAGGAGTGGTATCGCTGGGTCAAATGGGAGTTCAATTTCTAGTCTTTGGAGGAATGTCCATATTGTTTTCCAGAAAGGCTGTACCAGCCGGCATTCCCACCAACAATGGATGAGTGTCCCCTTTTCCCCACACCCACGCCAGCACTTGTTGTTCTTGTTCTTTTGAATATGTGCCAGTCTCTGTGGTGTAAAGTGGTATCTCATTGTTGTTTTGATTTGCATCTCTCTGACGATTAGTGATGATGAGCATTTTTTCATATGTCTTTTTGCCATTCGAATTTCTTCCTTGCTGAAGTTTCTGTTCATTTCTTCTCCCCATTTTTTGATGGGGTTGTTTGTTTTCTTCTTGTAAAGTTCTACCAGTGCCTGATATATCCTGGATATTAACCCCTTATCAGATGGGTATTGGGTGAATATTCTTTCCCATTCTGTGGACTGCTTTTGTATCTTAGTCACTGTTTCTTTTGAGGTGCAGAAGCTTTTTAGTTTCAGGTAGTCCCATATGTTTATCTTTTCTTCTAGTTGCTTTGTTAGTGATTTTCATCTTTGAAGATGCCTGTAGCTTCAATGTCATGGAGGGTTTTTCCTATATTTTCTTCAATGTACTTTATGGATTCAAGTCTGATATTGAGATCTTTAATCCACTTTGATCTGATTTTTTGTGCATGGTGTTAGACACAGGTCCAAATTCATTCTTTTACATGTCGCTGCCCAGTTTTCCCAACACCACTTATGAAGAGGCTTTCCTTACTCCATTTTAGACTCGTTGCACCTTTATCAAAGATTAAATGATCATGTGTTTGAGGTTGGTTGTCAGGATACTCAATTCTATAATACCTCTGTGCCATGTAACATTACAGTCACATTATCTGAAGATGAGAGCAGAGGCATTTTACAGTTTCTATTGCACTGATTTTTCCAAGTTGTTCCTTTATTCCCTGTTTATTCACTACCAGTTTTCTTTAACATGTGGTTTGGAGTTGAATATACAAATTTTGGTTATTTTTCTGTAGGCATGAGTCCATTCACAATATATTGGAGCCACTATGACTTAAATGTTGTTCTAGAGTTCAGACTAATAACAGGTGACTATGCCACAGAATTAAAAGATCAGTGATAGAGATGCGATGCGCATGAGGTCCTGTCAGGTGAAGTGTGCCAGGAGGCTGACCATGAGATGGATGCTAGCATCATGAGTCCTTGATTTGGTGCTTGTATTTAATACCTATGATCAGGAAGAGCCAGAGGAAGAGTGGAGAGAGAGAGGGACCAAGTGTTGTTTGAAACCTCAGGGGATTTGAAATTTCAGATTTTGGGCCAAGTTAGGAAGGAGTTTGGGATATTTTCGTAGATGCTATGGAAGTTTCAAACAAAACATACATCCCATTCTGGAAACCCAGTCTCCAGAAGGTAGTCCCGAGCTGCAAGCTGGGCCTTGATACTATTAGGAACTGATCTGGAAACTCAAGCTTGACTCTAATTTTTTTTTCTACTGAACACAACTTTTTTTTGGGGCGGGGGTCACACCCAGCAATGCTCAGGGGTTACTCCTGGCTCTTCACTCAGGAATTAATCCTGGCGGTGCTCAGGGGACCATACGAGATGCCAGGGCTTGAACCTGGTCAGCTGCATGCAAGGCAAAAGCCCTACCCACTGTGCTATTGCTCCGGCTTGCCTTAACACAATCTTACAAGAACTACATCAGTCAAAACTTAGACCTGAAAGGTTAAAACCCAAACTAGGAAACTCTGAAATCATATCTATAGCCAAACTAAAAATCTAAAACAAGAACAGTATCTAAGTTGAGAAAAAATGGCCATACAATTTTATAGCTTGACTAATATGGGAGACGGCTGCTGTTTTTTTTTTTTGTTTTTGTTTTTTGTTTTTTTTTTTTTTTGTTTTTGTTTTTTGTTTTTTGTTTTTGTCTCTTATGTTTGTGGGCTGTTGTTCTCAGCATGCACTTTCTTTTTTTTGGGGGGGTGTCACACCCAGTAGCACTCAGGAATTACTCCTGGCTCTTCAATCAGGAATTACTCCTGGTTTTGCTTGGGGTACCGTATGGGATGCCAGGGTTTGAACCCAGGTCAGCCGCATGCAAGGCATATGCCCTACCTACTGTGCGATTGCTCTGGCCCTTCAGCATGCACTTACTCCTAGTTCTGTATTTAAGGAGAACTTGGTCAGTGCTTGAGAAATTATAGGTAGTATAAAGGAGTTGTGGGTGATGCGACCACATTACTAGAATTTCTCAGACACACACCTTACCCAATGCATTGTCTCTTTGGACCATTGAGCTAAATATAGCTTTTAAACTTGCTTCTTACCTTTTGTTTTCTAGATAAGAATTATTGAGACACAAAGTAATAAATATATTATCTCCACATGACATACTATTCAATGCAGAACAGAGCCCCACTTTTTGAGTCCATACCCTAAAACTTAACTCCAGTCATCTCCAATGATGATCTTTAATTGAGTTACTCTGCAGTTTCCCATGGATGTGGTCTCCCTAGTTGCAACAAGTTGATAAACCAGCATTTGATTATAGATCTGTGCTGAGTAGACTTTGTCTAAAAGGCCTGGAAAAATTCCAGTGGGAGCAAAGAATAGGTTGAGCACACAGTCTTAGAATAAAGTTATGTTCATAAAAAGTATGAATTAGTTTTTATTGCTAGTACTTTGAATGAGAAATGAGAACTTTATTGGAGATGAAGATGTTTATGTAGCAGAGTTCAGCAAATAAAGAAAGAGACTGGGTCTAACCTAAAAGAGTTAAAACACTTCAGAAATGAACTACAGGAGGAGATATGGGAGGAATGGGACAGATTAAGGGAAATCAAAATTTTTCATATAGTCAGGGGATAAAAAATAAGGGAGTCTACTGTAGTAGCACATTTTTTAATGAAATGTCTATTTTTAATGACATGCAATTATTTTAAGTCAGAGGAGCACCATCATTTATTTAGGTTCTAACTCTTCCTCTTTGGTAGTGATTAGAGAAGAAAAGGCAGGACAATATGAATTTAAATTGCCATGGTTTAAAGGAATCTTTTAGCATCTCCCATGGTGAGAAGTAATATGGTACAGTGAATGGCACCATTTCTACTTTTCTATGAATTTTATATGGCTTAACTACTCTTTACTAACTTCAGGGAAAGTGTAAGGGTCTGGAGTGAATTGTTGATAACTCCAGTTTCCTTTGTCTGGAGAACTATCTTTTGAAAATCTAAAAGAGAAGATATTTTTGTCACATCAGCTAGTTGGAGCAGCATCTGAGGAGTCAAGAGGGAACAGTGCTGGGATTTTGGGCCCTATTGTGGGAACATCCTGGGCTTATAGAGGTTACAGAGAACCTCTACTTGGCCATCATTTTACGAAGTTCATGAAGTTTTCTGTATAATATGGAAGAAACCCATAAGAAATTGCTTGTTTCCCACTCTGTCAAGTTCTCATATACTGATTTTCTTCTTCAAACCTTACCTCGGTATGTGGGAGGGAGGGAAGTATAGGAAGGAAGATGGAGGAGAGACAGAGAGAGAAAGAGACATGGAGAGAGGCACTCTTGTAACCTTATATTATATTCCCCCAATTCATCGGGAATGCTGCTTTTCTGTTGTTTCAACCTTCCTTTCTCCATCCAGTTTCCAGAATTTCAGCATTTAAGTGATTTTTTTACTAGACCATATTCAGCACTGAAATATGATCTGTAAAACTCTTCAATACAATGAAAATTACTGACTGGTTTAAACTTCTAAAAGAGGCTTATACTGACCCAGGAAGCAGGAAGTAAATGCTGAAAGAGTCATTCCACAGGAAGAGCAAATGGGAAATGATGTTTTGGTGTCAGCATCTCCCTGCTCTTGGGTAATCACAAGAGTATGTCCACTTGGTGGGACAAAGATCCTGTTCAGAACTTGATAGATTTTCTAACTGGGTTAATTCAAAAGATATAAGAACATACTTAAATGAGGCTTATTTAGGACAGAGTGGTAGAAACATCTGATTTTAGCCAGAATTCATAAAAATCTTGAATCTTTTGCTGTACAAATCAACTCTGTTATTTTAACCTGCTTCCTGGGATCATTTTAATTATATCTTAATAGTGTGTTCTGAAAGATGAATTAATTTTCCATTATAAATAAGTAATTAAGATGTAAATTTAAAACCTTTCCCCTGATTCCTAATAATTGATGGGGTAGTACACTCTTCCTTCCTTCCTTCCTTCCTTCCTTCCTTCCTTCCTTCCTTCCTTCCTTCCTTCCTTCCTTCCTTCCTTCCTTCCTTCCTCCCTCCTCCTTCCTTCCTCCCTCCTTCCCTCCCCTCCCTTCCTCCCTCCTTCCCTCCCTCCCTCCCTCCCTCCCTCCTCCCTCCCTCCTCCCTCCCTCCCTCCCTCTCCTCTCCTCTCCTTCCTTCCTTCCTTCCTTCCTTCCTTCCTTCCTCCCTCTCCTCCCTCCCTCCCTCCCTCCCTCCCTCCCTCCCTTCCTTCCTCCCTCCCTCCCTCCTCCCTCCCTCCCTCCCTCCCTTCCTTCCTTCCTTCCTTCCTTCCTTCCTTCCTTCCTTCCTTCCTTCCTTCCTTCCTTCCTTCTGTTCTTTCTGACAGTTAATTTCCTTGATGCCTTGAATAATTATATCATTGTGGGGGTTCTTTCCCCATCTTTTGTAATAATGCAAATGATAGTGCTTAATAATGCAAAAAATCAATCTTTATTTAATTAAAATTTTTTTCAGATCAATTAAGATTTTTAACTAATTTTGGGTCTTCTTATGGTCCATACCCAGTTGTGCTCAGGGATCACTCCTGGTGCAGTTGGGGGACCACATGAAATCCTAGAGATAAAATTTGATGGAATATGTCAACAAAGCAAATGCCCAAACCATTGTAATTATCTATCCATCTCTGCAGGTTTATTTTATATATTTTAACTTAGGTGTTTAGTTGAGCCAAAACAAAATGGATTTTATTAAATGTTCTATTTGTCTTAATAACAAGTTGGCTTTTCTAAACATGGTTCTGGCTTACTTCTGTATCTAAGACCATTTGTACAGTGGGTACACAGTGCTTATTTAATTATTCAGCAACCTTTCTTTGGCATTTTTCTTGTGATTAGCTTTAAAATGAAGCACCTACCCAAATGAGGCTTTCTAAAAGGATGCTAGTTTGGCATTTTCCTAGAGGTTTGGAGTGGCATCTCCCAGTCATTAGTGTTGGCATTAACCGGGAGCTTGTATGGAATTTAGCTCCTACTCCAGATATTGAGTCAAAATTTGCATTTTATCAACATATCCCACAACTATTAAAATGAAAGATTACTTTTTGAGAATCACAGATAGAGAAAGTTCTAGTCTCCAAGTATTCCTCTGTTTTAATTTTCTGTATTATATGATTCATAGTAGAGATCTTCATACAGCCCTCCACTCCATGAGGGCCGCCATTTTCCATATCCGAACCTCCCTCTTGTCAGAACTCCATCCAGCAGATGAGCCTGTCACAGCTCGGTTCGCGCGCCACAAGCGGCCGCATGGTTCATCAATAAATGCTGTATTTAGAGGTGACTAAAAGAGTATGTCACCCACACAGCAAGCTTGGCAAGCTGCCCGTGTCATATTTGATATGTCAAATACCAGTAACAATTATGTTAGGTCATCCCAATGACCTAATATAATGGTTGAAGCTCTTTATGTTCCTGGAGCAAGCAGATGCCTTTGGGCTCTACTAGCATGAGACAAGACATATGGAGATGTTACTGGAGCCCGCTCGGGCAAATTGATGATGAACGGGAAGATAGTGATAGTGATAGTGATAGACATCTTCATATACACACACACTTAAGCAACAACAAAAAAAGAAATAATAGCAACACTACCAACTAAATCTCACATCCAAAGAATTACAAAATGAAAGCTTACTTTTTCCTTCCTTGTCCATTGCGAGCTGGGACTGGGACATTGAATCTTTATCATACAGTTATTTGGAGGCACTATCATTACATTTAATGTGCTTTAGTATTTATTGAATAGCCGATTATGAACTTTGAAAGAAAGAAACTATAGAACATGGATTAAGGTGTTGGATATATTATGTTGGATATATTATGAGAGACAGACATGGGGCAGAGCTGCTATTGGCTCTCACTGTGCCCAGCCGCTCATGAGGCACCCGGGAGGGATGGCAGGTTCTAGCCTTGGCCTGCCACCCCAGCAGAGTCTCACAACAAGCCAGACAAGCCCACACTCCATGAGGACCTCCATTTTCCACATCCGGACTTCCCCCTCGTCAGAACTCCACCCAGCAGACCAGCCTATCGCAGCCCGGCTCATCAATAAATGCTGGATTTTGAGATGACTACAAGAGTATGCTACCTGCATGGCAGAGCCTGGCAAGCTACCCGTGTCGTATTTAACATGCCAGATACCAGTAAAAATTATAGACCTCATTCCCATGACCTGATGGAATGGTTTGAGGCTCTTTATGTTCCTGGAGCAAGCAGGTGCCCTTGGGCTCTACTTGCATGAGACACGTCATATGGAGATGTTACTGGTGCCCGCTCGAGCAAATCGACGATGAACGGGAAGACAGTGATACAGTGATATATTATGGGTCAGGATTGGAGAAAATACATGAATACATTACTTTTTTTAAATTTTGGGGTCATACTAAGTGATTTTTCAGGAATTTTTTCTGACTGTGCTGGAGGATCACTCATGGTAGGGTTCAGTGGACACACATGGTGCCAGGGATTGAACCTAGATTTGCAGCATGCAAGGAAACTACTTTACTTACTGTATTATCTCTCTGACCCAAGGCGAGTATATCGCTTATACCTGCATCTTTCTGTTATTAATTCAATCCAACACATGAACCACATCTATAGAAACTGAAAAAATATGATTTTGCTTTGTATCACATTGCTGCTAGTACTGTAATTTGTGTATATAATAGTCATCAGACTATTAATAAATAGTATTAATTGTGCATTTAATAGTCATCTGACTTTATTACTACTACTTTCTTAGACTGTAAGGACTAAAGTGCAATATGAGAATTTGACAGGCATATACATTTCTGTTTGTATAGACTGTCCAGTGTACCATCTAAGTGTGAGCTATCAGTGTATATGTGTTCCGATGAGGTATCCTGATGAGAGCCACTAGTGGTAAGTGTAGGTCAATGTGTTAACTAATGTACTGTGTTAATGAAGTCAAAAGGAAGAGACTCTGAATATGGTAACTTTTAGTCAGACTCAGCATCACTTATTTATCCTTCAATATCCTACTAAAGCCCTAAATCTTCCTCCACTACTTCAGTCTGGATACTATCTTTTTTCTAAATTTGGACAGTGCTTATTATTCAGTCTTTTGGTTTACATAATCCATAAATATCCATGTATATTATCTATTCAGGGATGCATGCATTATTTTTCATTAGAATTTCTAAGTACTTCTAAGGCAATAGTCACAGCACTTTTTTTAAGTCTGCAGAGCCAAGATTATTTTTACGCATGCAATAAGCATATTATTAATGTTTATTGATCAAGTTACTAAGTACTTGGGGAAATATAATGGTTCTTCTTGTACTTAGCAGAATATCTTGTGATGCCTTTCAATATCTGGATTTTATGATTAATGAAAAAAATTTATTAGAAAACATTCTAATTTATTATCTCCTTTTTGCATATTTCATTAAGACAGTTTACTTGTCTTAATGTAACCTTGTAGCAGTGAATTATAAGGGGCATAGTATGGAAATATTATGATAGAGAAATCAAGTCCTCAGTAAGCACCCAGGGTTTATTCTTGGCTCTGCATCCAGGTAACTCCTGACTAACTCAGCAGACCATATGTTATACCTGGGATCAATCCTGGATCTGCTGTATGGAAGGCAAATACCCTACCCACTGTTCTATCTCATCTACTCCTCATTTACACTGACTTCTAACTTTTGCATTTATTCTTTGTTTTCTGCTATAAACTTAATCTCTATTAACATAGATATTATCTACCTCTTATATTAGGTTCTTCATATTATTAATATTCATTTGATCACTTGCCATCCAATTATTCATCTATTTGCTTGAGCGGGCGCCAGTAACAGTTCCATTTGATCCTATCACATGCCAGTGTAGCCCAATGGCATCTGGCTGTTTCAGGAATACGAAGGGCCTCAAACCGTTCGTTCAGTGTCTTGACAAAGAGTCTGACCATCTTGTAGGTGGGTGGCCACATGATCTTTGACATCCTATGGGATTATTAATAATACTAATTTTAAAAGTTTTGTTCAAATAATTTCAGTGAATTTGTCATGTTGCAATATTTGCTATGCCTTTTTATAATGTGTTTTATCTTGCCTTTTGTGTAGAATAGCGTTTTGTTATTTAAAGCCAAACATCCCAAATTAGGTATAGCTAGAAATATAAATATTTGTTTAGAAATAAGCATGCCTTTTCTTCTTACAGACCTTCAGATGTGGGAATTAATCTAATCAGGAGTTGAGCTTTGTGTGGGATTTGCTATTGCTATGGTTACCTTCTAGTGTACCCGAGGCACCAAATTCTTTTAGCAATATCTTGTGTTTAGGGCAAGATTGATTGACAGAGGTCATTTTCTCAATTTCTACTTTCCTCTGGGTTTTGGGTTTTTTCCCTTTGTGCTTTGCTTTTCTGAGAATCTCTTGTGCCTTTCCCAGCTGTATTCTACTATTACTTTGACTTGAGATTGCCAGCCTGGTGGTGGAGTAAGGGTGAGTGGAGAGTTCTCTGATACTACTAGGCGGCCTCAGGCTCAGGAGTGTGAGAACTCAGTGAGCTTTCCTTCCATTTCCCAGGAGTGGACTTTGTCTGACCCTTCCTTCAACGAGGCTGTAATAAGTTCCCACAAGTGCCTAAGGTAACAGCTTTAGTTAGTTCTCTTTCTCCATTGCAAATTGGGGTTTTGTTCTTTAGGGAAAACTGTAGAGATGGTTTCAAGTGGAATACATTCAGCTGCTATTTCATTTCTTCAAAAGAGCAAGCGCTGGGAAGTTTTCTTAGAATTCTCCCCCAGTTTCCCCTTGAGAGCCTAAGGGTTGCTTGAAAGTAAAGCATAATAAAGAATGTAAACTCTTCTGGATCTTAATTTCTAGGACTCTGGGCTCTTAGGCTGATACAATTAGCTCATTTTAAGTTGTACAGTTTCAGTTTTAGCAAGTAATTAAACCTCTAGTTGTATTCTTTATACCAGCTTATGTCTATCATATTTGCTACAACCATGTTGATTCCAAGTTCTAGCTTTCTCTCCACACAGGTAGTATTTATAGATTTTAAATTGCTTATTTTCTTGTGATTTAGCTTTCTAGTGAGTCTAAAAAATGTTGGTAATTTGTAATTGGTCTAGTGTTATGGATTTGAACTTTTTCCAGCCTTTTCTATTTCTGAGATGAAAAGGATACACCAGGCATTTTAATGAACTCATTCTGAGACAAATAGTTTCAGTATCTAAAGAACACATCTGATATCACAATACAATCCACAATAGGATTATTCCTTTAGTTTTTGAATGCAGACATCTGGTTATTTAAAACTGTGTAATCAAAAATCCACTGCGTTTTTATTTGAAAGCTGTCATGTTAATTTGACTTGTGAATTTCACAGGGGAAAAACAACCCATAGGCATAAGTGTTTCAAGAGGGCGTTACTGACACTCTGTATTGTCCTGTGGCACTGTGATGGTGTGTCTTCACCCACTCCAGATGGAGCCTTTGACGACAGACATGGTGTCTGATCCACCTTTGCTCTCCTGTTCCAAGTACAATATCTGATTAGAGGGAAAAATCAATAAATGCTTGTTTAATGTTGCTGAGGGTCTCTGGATCATTCAGTAAGATAATGCATTTTGTTTCCCAGAGAAATAGACCTCAAGAGCTAATGAAAGTCTTCTTCGAACTATTTGGAACTTGTATTATTCAATTAAAAAAAAAACGACAATTCAGATGTGCTCAGAGAAAGCCTGGGGCAAGTGTGGAAGTGATGTGTCTGCTCAGAGGAATCTTATTTCCTTAGTCAGGGAACCAGAGCCATTGGGTAATTTCCATATTTAACCACCATGTCTCACTGTTGTCTCACCTTTCTAGAATTTTTAATTCTTGATGACAAATAATTTTGAATTCTATAAGGCAAGAGACTTATATTAGGTGAACAAGTCGAAGCGGACATGAAGGGGAGCTAGAGAAACGTGACTGTCTTCATCATGGCTGTGCAGTTTAGCAGAAATGATGCTCTGAGTGAATCTTAAGTAGTCAAGGAAAGTGAAATCCCGCAGCTCATCTGTGAAGTCAGTGAATATGGTAATCTGTGTGTGACAGCAACCTCTGCAGCTGCTCCTTGCCAGTGCAATATGACTTGGGGATTTGTTTTTGTTTTAAAGCTCACTGGACTCTCCATAAGGCACGAAAGAGAAAAATGTGACCCTGGTTTGTAACAAATGCTTTCTATGCTGCTTTGTGCTGTAGCAGACTCTTGATACGGACATACCGGAATACATGAGATATTTGGAAGAACAAATTCTGTTATAAGCTGGACTTCTGTGCCCTCCACTCTCTCCCCCACCCCCACAATATTGTGTACATGTACTGTTCTTAGGTGGGCCTTTTTTTCTATTTTTTTGTCTTGAAGTTTTCAGAACAGTGGCAGGTAAGATCACATGTGCTCTTTGGCTGATCATACTTCATAATTGTAACATGGGAGGTCCAGTGATCCTAGGGAAGGAGAATGGTTTTGAGCTTTAAACATGAGAAACATAGGTTCAAATCCCTCTTCCACCATTTTCTAGCATTATAGTCTTTATCACTGGTTTTGTGTATTTCATATGCTTTCCGAGACTGGCTTTGTAAACTCAGTCACAAAATATCTAACCTCTCCTCCTGCTCAAATCCTTTTCTTTGCAAGGTGCTCCATGCCTGAGCTTACAGAAATTTGGGGGTCTTGTCCCAGTGCTTTCTTATAGTTTCGTTCCTTTAGTAGGATCCTACCCATGTGTAACCATATGCCTGCAAGAGGATTATATACAGTGAAATATTTTGACATGCTTTTAGGTATTTCATTGTTGTGAAAATGTCATATGGCTTACTTACATATAAGTTAGATATAGAACTTACTACTATAGGATCTATACATGGATGATGTTTATCACCAGCCTAAATTTAGCTATGTGGTTCATGGATGCAGTTCTCAAATGCTTTCTGTTGGTCTGATAATGTCAACAAAGGTGGTGTGTCACTGTCACACAGCCTCTATCACATGCCTTCTTGATTTTCTCCTGCTTTTCACTCAAAAGCCATGTGAGAAAGGATCTACCCAAGGCTTGGGTCTTTATGTGATTGCTGAATTATGACCCAATGATAACAATTGTATAGATAATTGAATATGAAGTAAAACTGTCTAATCTGAATCAATGTTATTTTTGTTATCCTTAAACAGGCTCATTCATTCTCATTGCTGAAAAGTGCATCCTTGAATTCCAGTTTTTAGCCATCTATTTTCCCAACCACCCATCTGGAACCTTGTTCACTCTATCGTGACTCTGTCCACACACTGTCTATCTGATGGGGATAGTAAATCCATCAATCAACACCTCTGTTTTCTCTTCCCATTTCTGTAGTTGCGCCCTAAACTGTTTAAACCTGCTCTAAACTCTAGGACTGAATTGTCATCCCAGACAAAGAAAATCAGAGCTGAAAAGTGTGGCTCTGGGATGTGTCCAGGGGTCTGGGGCTCTGAGAGATCTTCCCCCCCCCCCTTTTATTTTCCCAATCATCTCTGGCTCTTTTTGCCACTCTATACTTAATAAAAATGATTTTCCTTGGATTTGGATATGTCAGAGTTTAGTTCCTTTTGCTAACAGAGGTTTTATTACTCTTGAAGGGTCACAATTCCTCCCTCAAACTATGTACCTCGTGGTAAGAGGGGTCAGAGTATATCTTTGTCTATCTCTGGAGCTTTCTCAAACTGTTTCTCATCAAAAAAAAAAAAAACTGTTTCTCATCAGCAGTGTCTTGCTCCCAGATCATAGATTTTAGGCAGGAATATCTCAGCAGATACCATTGGGCATCATTTGCTTTTCCTCCCCTCATACTTCAGATCTGGGCATGAACTCTACTTGTGGTTTTGATTCAGCCCTTTTAGGATAGTGCCTGATTTATCCTTGCTTCCCCAAGGGTTACAACCAGTATCCAGAATTCAACAGTAGGACACAGTCACTCCCAAATATTTGTTAGTTTTGTTGAAAAATGTATTTCAAGCAAAATGGGGACTTTGTGTGAGGCTAAACAAATTTTGGAACTAGTCAAAAACAATCTTTGGACACCAAAGCAGCTCTGTGGATGTTTCTATCTTTCTACCAGCCTCTCGTGATTTCTTTCGCAGACTCTCTGTGTTTCTATCTTTCCAAGCTATCCCCAACATACTTTATGAAAGAAAGAGTTTCTTATTTCTTATGATTCTCTGATAGACTGGAAACTTCTGCTTCCAGTGTTACAGTCCTAGCATGTCTGGACAATCCAAAATATTCCTTCTCCTGTGGATGACAGTATTGGGTGCCAGTTTGGTGCATGGTTGAATTTAATGGCCAAGTCTTTAATTCTTTATGTGCTGTTGCTTTTTTTTTATCCCTAAGAGTGATCTTCATGCTGGTTTAGGAAGAAATATTATTTACTCATCAATACCTAAGGGAGTCTTCTAGGATGCTACTCACATACCAGTGGTCCAAAAGGAGCAGAGAGAACCCACATTTCCGCTTTCATTTTCTCCCATTTTGTTTGATTGTCTGAGCAGACAGGTGCTGTTCTACATTTTACCTTTGCTGGGTCAATTACACTGATTTCAAAGGACATAAATGTGCCTGACAAGTTTCATTGGAAGGAAAATTCTTCCAGATTAACAATAAATTGATCTGATTACCCAATTCTCGTATCATTCAGAAGAAAAATACAAGGCTGAAGTGGAGTGGCAATCTTTATTCATACCAATCTGTGAGAAAATGGAAAGTGCAAGGGAAACTAGAGGCAAGGAATGAAAAATGTCTGTTCTCTGAAAGCTGAAAAGCACCTGAATCCCTAAGCTGTTACTACTCAGAAATGTGCATGATAGGGGCTAGGAAAGATCAAGAATATTATCGACTGGTGAGTTTAACTTATTGTAACAGAATGGAGTCCCAAGATCTTAATATTTGGAACAGATGGTAGGTAGTTTGGATTTTTCTTATTAAAAACTATGAAGTTATATTTAGATATAGAGCTATGTTGCAATATTGTGAGCTCTGGCCTACAGGAGGAAGTGGTGGGCATGGTGGAGATTCCACTTGATGACTGGATGAAAGATTAATAAATACACTTAATAGAGATTAATGGAGTTTGATTAATAGTAGGATGACTATTGCTCTATGTAAAATTTTTACCTCTGAGAAAATACTTTCTTTACCTTCCCTGTCAAATTTGCTTCTTCCTTCTCTTTGTTATGATGTACAGGATATAACTCAAATCTTTTGAGCCAATCAAATATTTATTCAGTTCTCAGTAGATAACAATTCTAAATTAATGTGCATTAACATTGCACTAATTCACAATGCCCCTTTCTACTTTTTTTTTTTTTTTTTTTTTTTGCTTTTTGGGTCACACCCGGCAGTGCTCAGGGGTTTCTCCTGGCTCTGCATTCAGGAATTACTCCCTGGCGGTGCTCTGGGGACCATATGGGATGCCGGGGTTCGAACCTGGGCGGCACGGGCCGGCCGAGTGCAAAGCAAACGCCCTACCTGCTGGGCTATCGCACCGCGCCCATCTACTATTTCTTTACTTCAAGTCTCTACTCATTTTTGGGGATTTTTACACTCAGACATTTAATTCTCATTTCCCCCAAATTTATGGTCAGGTAGGAGAAAGTCATGGATACCACTTCCACATACAAGGCAAGTGACTTACCTTCTTTTATTTTTTTTTTGCTTTTTTGGGTCGCACCCGGCAGTGATCAGGGCTTAATCCTGGCTCTGCACTAAGGAATTACTCCTGGCAATGCTCGGGGACCATATGGGATGCCAGGGATCAAACCCAGGCCAGCACAGGCCAGCTGCGTGCAAAGCAAACACCCTACTCGCTGGGTTATCGCTCCGGCCCGACTTACCTTCTTTACTACCTCTCTAACTGATATTTTTCTTTGACATAAATATATGCAGGAGTGAAACAAATGTTTGAGACACAGGTACACCCGGCAGAGCAGAAACCAGCTTTCCCTGTTGAACCCCCTGCATTCCATGGACCATGACAGCAACTTCCGACCCAAGTCCACCATCCCGATGGAGCCTCGGAGGAGCCCAGAGAAACCCCCACACCTTGCTGGCAGCGATCTTCACAATCCACACTCTGCAGCAGGTAAGATCTCCACCCAGCAGATTAATCCAGTCTCCAGCCTGGCTTGTCAGAAACCTAGCCTACAAGGACCCACCACACAGAGACCAGCCCTTCAGAGGAGAGTATTTCAAGCCCAGGAATGCTTGAGCCTAAGATACAGGTACACCCGGCAGAGCAGAAACCAGCTTTCCCCGTTGCGTGGCCGCATAGCGGCCGCTGAATTTACTTCCAAATTACCATAAATATTCTACCCACCCATCAGAGAGAGCCCCACAAAGTAATGAGAATATAGCGCCTGCATGGCAGAGCCTGGCAAGCTGTCTGATGCGTGTTCGATATGCTAAATCCAGTAACAGAAATGTTTATTTTCCTAACCCCCAAAGAGCCCTTAATATGGCAGCAGTAAGAAAGGCGAACAAAGCAGTGCCTGATAAAATTTCATGGCCATCCTAGGCTGCCAAAACGAAGAAGGAATAAAATGACTGTCTGTACTTTCAATGCACATACACTGGCATCGGAAGCATATATTGAGGATCTGATGCTGCAAGCGCAAAAGATCAAGTGCGACATCATTGGTCTGACTGAGGCGGAGGAGGCGTCAGTTGCATCATGCTGTATTTGACACTGGAGAATTGTTCCTTGGAACATGCGATGAAAGAGGCATCGGTGGTGTTGGTGTCCTTGTCAACATGAACATGGCCATAAACATTGATTCATTTGAATGCCTAACAAACCAAATAGGATGATTACACTTGAAGAGATGTGGCCCACTGCCAGCAATTTCTATCTTCATTGTCTACGCACCAACATCCACATACAAAGAAGATGAAATTGAGAAATTCTACATGGAATTGGAGGAGTTCTTTAAAAAAGATCACACCTTCTACAAGATCATAGTCGGTCATTTTAATGCCAAGATAGGACCAAGAAGATCGGTTGAAGAACTCCACATCAGGACCCATGGCCTAGAATGGAACGAACAGGGTGAGAGACTATCTGAGTTCATCATGTCCACCAAGACCATTCATGGGAACTCACAGTTCCAGAAAGCTGAAGCGAAACGTTGGACATGGAAATCTCCCTGGCGGACAGTTCCACAATGAAATTGACCACATCACCTTCAATCGACGGTTTTGGCTGACCAATGAAGCTGTCGTTCCCAAATTCCAAACAGGATCGGACCACTGTCTCCTTCATGCAAAAATTCTACTTCACGCATAGCGGGGAGAAAAGGTTGCAAAGTTTAAGAAGAGAACTCCCAGAATGACCACCAACTGGGAACTCTTTGGCACCATTGCAGCAACATGGGAAGATACCATCATTGATGACATCGATGAAGAATACAACCGACTGGTTCAGCACCTCCATGATTGTGCGAAGAATGCCGAGAGAGAGAAAGACACAAAAGGACCCCTGTCTTCAGAAACTCTCGAGCTCATCCGCCAACGTGGCAAGGCATGAGCCTCAGGAGACCAAATGCTAACGTCCAAGCTTGCTAAACGGTGCAGAGAAGCCATAAAAGAAGACCTCAAAGACAGAAGAGCAGAAATACTGGAAGATGCAGCAGAAGCCGGGAAAAGCATCCACACTAACCGCCTGTCCTTCGCCAACTATAAGACCAAGATGACTGCCCTCCGATGCCCTGATGGATCTATCACATCTTCCAGAAAGGCAATGGAGAAGATTATCCAGGACTTCTACTCAAATCTCTTTGATAGCCACATCCACCTGCTCATATACCAAATTCGACAGGATGGATATGTCATTCCCAACATTCTCCCTTCTGAAATCCGACATGCCATCTCGTTGGTAAAGAAGGGAACAGCACCAGGCCCAGACAAAGTCAGACC